>OFHU01000021.1:0-20095 GCA_900245905.1 Lacerta viridis
AATAATAATAATAATAATAATAATAATAATAGAAGAGAGGGTATCTATATTGATATTGATACCTATAAGATATATATATTGAGAGAGAACATATATAAATATCTATTAAAATATGCAGATCATTATAATAAAAACATCACAGCACCAGTTCTTTCCTTAAAACCTGTTGGAAAAAGAAAGTCTTCAACTATGGGCAGAAGAACAATAAGGAGAGAGCCAGTCTAATTTCTCTAGGGGGGGGGGTGCTGAAGTCTGGGAGCAGCCACCAAGAAGACCCTCTCTTGCGTCCCCACTAAAGATGCCTATGAGGTGGTGGGACCCAGAGAAGATCTCAGAGCCCGGGCAGGTTTCTATGAAGGAATATGGTCTTTCCAATAGCCTGGAACCAAGACATATAGGTCTTTATAGGTCAGAACCAGCACCTTGAACTGTGCCTGGAAACAGACCAGTAGCAAGTAGAGCTGTTGTATCAATGTTGTATACTCCCAATATCTAGCCCTGGTCAACAATCTTGCTTCGGCTCCTTGAGCCAGTTAAAGAGAGAGCATGAGGTTAAACTTCTCATTAATGGGGTGCTTGATTGTGTACAAGAAAACTAGTAGTGAAGCACAAACAGCAATAGACCATTGGTGTGTTTGGAATACAATCCTCTCTTCCAAGGAATACGAGCTGCAAATCACATTACAAAACCAGGGCTCTAAACACAAACAGAAGTCATACAAGTTACAGGTGGGTAGCCGTGTTGGTCTGCCATAGTCAAAACAAAATAAAAAATTCTTTCCAGTAGCACCTTAGAGACCAACTAAGTTTGTTCTTGGTATGAGCTTTCGTGTGCATGCACACTTCTTCAGATACACTGAAACAGAAGTCACCAGACCCTTAAATATAGTGAGGGAGTGGGGAGGGGTATTACTCAGAAGGGTGGTGGGAATGGGTGATCAGCTGATAGGTGTGGAAAACCTGTTGACGACTCTTAACGGCTGCAATTAGTCTTGCAGGGAAAGGCAAGGGGTGAGATGGCTAAAGATAGCTTTGTTATGTATAATGAGATAAGAATCCAATGTCTTTGTTCAGACCAGGTTTCTCCATGGTTTTAAGTTTGGTGATTAGTTGCAATTCAGCCACTTATACAAGTCATACAAGTTGCCCTTTACCAAAGACCAGAAAAACAAGGCCACCCCCCCCAATGGGGGGTCCAACAACTAGGATTCCTGTCAACCTTTCTGTGCAATATACGAGTGCCACAAGCGGTATCTCTTAGTTGAGATAGAGGGAAGGCCTTTATTTAAAAGAAACATAATGTGGTTATTTGAGGCTGAAGGGGAACAGGCATCTAGCTATAATGATAGAAGTCCTTTGGTTCTGCATGTGCATGTACACACAAGGCAGAGAGGGAAGTTGCGGAAACCCTCAACTAAAATTAAAACATTTCTTGTGGAAATTGCCACTGAATTGACCCAGTGGTGGTGTTTCTCCTGCTCTGCCACACACAAACACAAACAAAATTAGCAGCAAATAGCCCCTGACATATGGCCAGATTATAAAAAAAAAACCCAGCAATTTTTTAAAAGAATAGCAGCTTGGAAAGCTAAACATTTGGTGAGTCATTGCAATGGATAAATTAAGACTGGTGCTAAAAAAGGAAACAACGGATTTTACTCTGCCTGACTGCCACTTCTCGAATATGAAATGTTATATAAAGGTCTATCAGGGCACAAAATGCCTTAAGGAGGAGCACAACAATAAATGAGATACAACCTCATTAATTTGAAGTGTCACAGATATCCATATTTATCAAGCCTGGTGGACAAGCACTTTGGCTATTTCTTATTCTTACTTTTTCACTTAATAGCCTTCTCACCCAGCCTGCTGCATGAGCAACAATGCTGCTTTGGCTGCCAAAGCAGGACCTGGGACACGTTCTGGCTTAGCACCAGGTGTTAGCAAGGGCTCCTATCACTAGCTTTGCTGCTGCATCAAACAGCTGTTGGAATGAGGGCCTTTGTGCTCATTGAAGGTGCAATTTTATTAGCCTTTTGTTCCCTGGACAGGAACTTCTAGGACACTGCATTATCTGGAAGGTGTGAGCAATCCACTCTTTGCACCTGTGTAGATAAGTGTGTGTGGACAATGGAGCATGAAAATGTCACATTAGTGGAAGGTATTAAAGGTGTACCCTTGGGAAATATTTGAATGTAACCTGAGGATATTCACTGGAGATTTTCAGGGAAAACATTAGGTTCTGTTAGGTTTATACTAGGGGTGCACAAGGAGCACAAGATTCAGCTTGGATCTTGATTTGGCATGTCATAAAACTGCCCGCTTCAGTCTGAAGCACTTTGCAGTCCACCCAATTCAGCTTGGGGTCCAAGTCCTCTTCAGAAATAAATGAAGCTTTGTTTCCCAACCCTCCATTTGCTATTGGAAAACCACTATAACTGTTCACCTTCTGACAGAAGTGGATAAATTTTCAGGCGTAACAGTCCCTGCAGAATGGATGCAACCTGCCAAATTTCAGCCAAAGAGGTCCAGAGGTTTTTGTCTGGGGCAACTAAGAGGAAACGGCTAAGAACTTTTTTTACATTTTGTGGCAGAATGGGATGAGATATGCAAGCACTGGAAGAACCCTGCCAGATTTCAGAAGGCTAGCCATTCTGGCTTTCCCACCCAGGAAGCCTTTGAAGTTTGGGGATGGTAGCAAAGGAATCATGCTATGTCCCCTGGTGTTGGGAAGGCACTCGGTTTGAAACAGAAGACATTTCAGACAAATTGTTCCGTAGGGCTTTGTGCTAAGCACCTTTAAATGTGAATCTGGTGAGAAGTAAAATGGATTCATTTTCCTTCCTGTGATTTTGTCTATGGACACTAAATCAATGTTTTGATTTGAGGAGAAAGCTGGTGCGGAGGACTCAAAATCTTCCCTAGCCACCTGTCTAAATTAATTCTTGGAGATGAAGGAAATGTGAGAGCGAATGGAGGACTTCTCACTCTGCCCCTCTTTGCCATTCTTGTCCGACTTCTCTGACTCTTCCCCAAGAAAAAGGGACCGGTGCTGTCTGAGCAGGTGCCTGCTGAAGCGAGATGGTGCAGCGCTCTGAAAAATTCCCCCTGCTCAGCTGTTTCCTACAATGCAGGCAGATGGCATAGCTGGGATCTGCTGCCAACACAATGATCCCAGACTATGTTCTGCCACTTGCTCCCACTCCTGGTGCCGCCAGCCTCGGAGCAGGAGAGAGCGTGCAGCTGCTGTGTCTCATCATTTGTTTCTGCCTGCCATGGTCAAGGTGCATTTGAGATTGGTGGGGAAGAATTCCGATGGTCACCTCCATCCCTTGGGGCATCACACCGTTTGCTACCAGCACCATAGCTGTCAACTTTTCCCTTTTTTTTAAGGGAAATTCCCTTATTCCGAATAGGATTCCTCGCAAGAAAAGGGAAAAGTTGACAGCTATGACCAGCACCACACACATACCTCATGATCCAAAGCAATAATGAGTGTGACTCTGGAGTAGGAGTAACAAAAACGACAACCTTAGACTAATCAGAATTCGTTACATTTTCAGCAGGGTTCTTTTAAATGTCTAAATCATGAAGACTACGAAGTGCCCTTTGGCTTGGGGTGCCTTATAGAGACAAGCCCAGAAAAACCTCCAAAGCACCCAACTTTTTATTATTATTGAAACTTTCAGCATAGAGTACAGATTAATCTAAATAAAAATGAAAATAAATCAACGGAAAAGAGAAAAGAGAAAGAATAAAAACAGAAAGCCCTCTACCAGTGGCAAATCCTAACCCAAGTTGTCTCACACAGAAGCAGGTAGACCTTCCCAGCTCTCACCTTGGAGCTTCCCTTTCTTCTCCCAGCCTCCCTGGAAGATCTTCCCTTTCCTGCCTCTCATGCAGGGTTTTTTTGTTTTTTTACCTTCCATCCATCACCTTCCTATGTGTACCCGCATTAACCTTTAGAGGACCTGAAAAACCAAACATAAGCAGAAGGAACGTGGATAGAGAAAGAAAGAGGAAAAATTCTTTTTACTACATTACAACAAAATGCATATCAAACAAAATTATGACATTTTCCACTGCTGTTGTAAGTGTCATCATTTTGTTTCATATGCATTTTGTTGTAATGTACTAACAAGAATTATTTCAAAGCGTTAATTCTATCAATAGAACTGCATCATTCTGCTTTGAAACACATTTTTAAAAGAAAAAAGCCTGACTAGCTTTTCAGGAACCTTTTAACTGAGTAACTTTCTAAAGAATTGCCTGAAGTAACTGATATTACAGTTTGAAGTCTTGTCTATTCTGTTATATTTTACTCCAAGAAGACCCATTTATCCTAAACAGAACCTAATAAGGCAGATATGTATGTACAACATATTTCTTAAAAATGATCCCACTGAGATCCCAAGGTGAAATTTTGCAGGTGGCTCTTAGAAATATTAAATAATCAATACTATGTTTTTGGAATCTTTTAATCATATTAATTGTTTTAATCACTTTTTCAATTTTGTAACTTAAATTTAAAATTTGAAGTAAGTCCATCATGTGACATATCATATAAAAGCCCATGAAGTTCTGGAGAGACTGGTGTTTTTAGTTTTGACTAAAAACTAAAAACCTAGTATCTCAGTTCTGGCCTGAGCTTTTAAGGTCATTAATTATTATTATTTTTAATGCTAACCCTCATAACTCAAAAACTGGATGAGATAAAAAATTAAAATTCTAGATTTAAACTTAGTTTTGATCATTCAACAAGTGTACAAAATATTAAGAAAATTGGATGACATGAGGTAAAAAATTGACATGAGCTTGAGCATCTGCTTTGTAAGCAAAATCTCCTCTATTCATCCCCTTCCATCTCAGGGTATGGTTGGGAAATACCGTAATCCTGAAGAGCCACCGTCAATCAAGTGTAGACAATACTAAGCTAGTATTGGTTTGACGGTCTGAGACACTTTTCTTAGCTTTAGTAACATTCTACATTTGGACTGCAGTGTCATCAAATACCAAAGGTACAAACAATTCAAGTACACATTTGTGCTAGTGAGCGATCAAGAAATCATAGCAAATCCTGCAAGGTAAATCAGTTTAGCAGCATTTTATAAGCTACATGTTGTCATAATGTTTACATTCCTCTTGCCTCGGGATGTTATCCTCTATAAAGATGGTTCCCAAACTCTCTTCCCCAAGAGTTTTCTATTCAATCTGATTAATGTAACTTTACATCCTGGAAGCTAAGTTTAGGGTGCTGGGTGGGATGCTGAAAGTCAGGACCTCCAAGGTAGCTTTCTCTGAGATGCAGGGCCAGACAGACCTTGAGTGATGCCCCAGGACCTGGTGCATGGTGTAGGAGTTGTTGAACCAACTCACAGAAGTGTCCCTAGTGCTGTTAAGTTAAATATACATGTAAATGGCCAATTTCCAAGGAAACCCAAAATGGTCACATTTGATTTCAAAAGAGGAAACTTCCCCCAAATGAGGAGGTTGGTAAAAAGGAAGTTGAAAGGCAAAATCAATAGGGACAAAAAAAACACCTCAAAATGCTTTTTTAAGACTGCAATATTAGATACTCAACATGAATGTATATCGAAGTTCAGGAAAGGTGCCATGAGGACCGAGAGAACACCGGCTTGGTTAATGAACGGAGTCAAAGAAGCTATTAGAGGCAAGAAGGCTTCATTCAAAAAAACGGAAGACTTGTCCAAATGAAGAGGGGGAGAAAGAAACACAAACACTAAGACCGACAAGCAGTTCTTTAACTATATTAGTAGCAGGAAACCATCTAGGGAGGCAGTTGGACCCTTGAATGACAAGGGAGCCAAAGGCGTTGTGAATAAAGAACTTGCAGAGAAGCTTAATGATTTATTTGCATCAGTTTTCACAGTGGAGGGCAGATCCTGCTGTATGAACTAACTTTTGCAGGAGGTGAGTCTGAAGACCTAAGAAAGATAGTGGTGATGAGAAATGGAAGTTTTAGGCCTAACAGACAAAATAAAAACTGACAAATCACCAGGTCTGAATGGTATCCACCCGAGAATTCTCAAAGAACTCAAAATTGAAATTGCTGGTCCACGTTTCTCTGAATATTTGATTTTCAAAGAAGGAACTAACTAATCTGAAGATTCTCTGTTTCCTCTAACACAAGAAATAGAGTGGGCATGGTTGTTAAAACATTTTATAAACTAATAAAATTGGGGAAGTTCTTATATTTGATTGGTTTCTAACAATTAGGAAGCTGGGGGGGGGATGACTACAGGCGGCAGCGATATTCAAACAAGTCCTGAGCTGTTGAAAATATATTTTAGAAATGTTAAATTTAATGGCCCTCTGGTGCATGTCTGGGATTTCTCTGTAATCTTGTTGAGCGATATGTAATATCCTGGCAACATCCCAACCACGCTCATTTAAGTATTGGTAAAAGAAATCTTATCTATAAAACTAATTTGCTCTCAACTATTATTGTTTGCTTTATGAAACTTTAAACATAAAGAAAATACTCGCTCTGTTTTAACTTGATGTTTTTTCTGCTTTCCAGAAACGTTGCAAAGATTTTCTGTGTTTCCATTGCATCTCTCCCTGGTTGCCTTTACCTGATCGAACCAATTACTTTATATGACCAGCTGTGAAATAGAAGGGAGAGGGGGAGGCAAAGGGGGCCGATGAAGACAACATGAAGCAAAGTTTTAGAGCCTGAAAGCAGAATTTCCTATTTTGCCCCTTCAGCCTCTTTAATACTTACAATTAGGTGTCCAGGAGAGACACAGGAGCATACACTAAACATCAAGTCACATGTTACATCCATACAGTGTTCCAGACCCTTTGGCAGGTCAAGGCAGCCTTGATTTAGAACCACATTCTAGCTCAACAAGCTTTCTCATTTTTAGTTCATTTTTAGAGACTTGGGTATTAGGCCAGTAGTGTTCAAAAAAAAATATTCCATCGTAGTAAAGTGATATTCTCAGTTTTACAGATCACGAGGCTGACGCTTTAGATTGTACACATATAAATGCTGACCTCAAAACACAAGACCTTCACACTTGGGGAGGGAACGAAAGGGACATAAAACATTGTGTGTGTGCATGTGTTTGAAAGAACATTTTTTTCCTTTGGCGATCACTCGTAGCCAAGTAAGATTGTCTTCCATAAACACGGTTTTAACAATGAGTCCGTAAGTGACTGTGGAGGCCAATTCTGGATCCACACGTCCTTCCACAGTGGGGACATTGGTTTCCGGGCGGGAGTGGATGTCACGGGACAGTCAGAGGAAGGTTGGGAGCAGAGGGAGGGGGGAGAAAGGAGCGAGACAGAGGCTGTGGAAGCGGAAACAGTCAGGTGGAGGAGGGAGCCCGGGATGTTGCGGAGGATCAGCACTGCCTGTGGTCGAGTGGCTCAGGGACGGACGAGAGTTAGTCTTTGTTCCATCAGCAGCAGAGACGTGAGCAGCGGAAGTGGAGGGGTTTGCCCAGACTATTATGTTGGGGGCGGTCCCGCAAGTGGGCAGTGCTGGCAACTTGACAGTGAGGGGTTGGATGCTTGAGAAATGAGCTCTGCTTTGTAAATATGTGTATAATAAATACTACGTTAAAGCAAGCAGCCTAGCAAGTCGATTTTCTTGTGAGAGGCTCTGACAGTTGATCACAGTGTGGATTTGCCAAGCATGCCTTCCTCTTAGCACGTTTCTCCCTTGCGTCCTGAGTTCGAGTGTCTTCAAAGCCCATGACACCTTTGGTAAAGGCTGTTCTCCAACTGGAGCACTTGCAGGCCAGTGTTTCCCCATACTACATTTCTTTAGAGTTGCCTGGAGACAGTCTTTAAACCTCTTTGGTTGGCCACCAGCATTACGCTTTCCATTTTTAAGTTCGGAATACAGTAGTTGCTTTGGAAGATGATCATCAGGCATCCACACAACATGACCAGTCCAACGAAGCTGATGTTGAAGAATCATTGCTTCAACACTGTGATCTTTGCTTCTTCCAGTACACTGATATTAGTTCACCTGTCTTCCCAAGTGATGTGTAAAATTTTTCAGAGACACCATTGATGGAATCTTTCAAGGAGTTGGAGATGGTGTTTATAAGTGGTCCATGTTTCACAAGCATATAGTAAGGTTGGTAGTACAATAGCTTTGTAAACAAGCATTTTGGTTTCCCTGTGAATGTCCCGGTCCTCAAACACTCTGCACTTCAATCGGGAGAAAGCTGCACTCGCAGAGCTCAGGCGATGCTGGATTTTGGCATCAATGTTGGCCCTTGTGGAAAGATAACCGCCTAGGTAGGAGAAGTGAGCGACATTTTCCAACGTTACACCATTGAGTTGGAGTGTTGGTGCATAAGTGCTTATAATAGTAGCCTATTGGTTTTTGGTGAGCTTTATTCGAAGGGTTGAGAGTCGCTCATTAATGCCAGTAGGGACTTCTGAGGCATCGTCATAGGTAGGAAATTACAGAAAAGAATTGTGTGAAACTGTTTGATGTGGCAAGCCACTTTTAACACAGTTTACTATGGAAGGTAAAGGTACCCCTGACCATTAGGTCCAGTCGCGAACGACTCTGGGGTTGCAGCGCTCATCTCACTCTATAGGCCGAAGGGAGCTGGCATTTGTCTGCAGACAGCTTCCGGGTCATGAGGCCAGCATGACTAAGCCACTTCTGGCAAACCAGAGCAGTGCACGAAATGCCGTTTACCTTCCTGCCAGAGCGGTACCTATTTATCTACTTGCACTTTGATGTGCTTTCGAACTGCTAGGTGGGCAGGAGCTGGGACCGAGCAACGGGAGCTCACCCCGTGGCAGGGATTCAAACCACCGACCTTTCAATCAGCAAGCCCTAGGCTCTGTGGTTTAGACCACAGCGCCACCCGTGTCCCGAGTTACTATGGAAAGGGACATGCAAATAAACCAAAGTTGATCATAAAATCATAAGAGTCATAGAATCGTAGATTGCATGTACACAGTAACCTCCTACTGTGGACATGGCTTACTAAGCTTGTTTCCATCTCTACGCTGCTTACACTGGCATGATGTGAATCACCGAATCATAGAATTGTAAGGTTGGAAGGGACTATGAGGGTCATCTAGTCCAGCCCCCTGCAATCCAGGAATCTTTTGCCTAATGTGGGATTCGAACCCACGACCCTGAAATTAAGAGTCTCATGTTCTACTGACAAAGCTATCCATCATGATAAAGATATCAACAGGTTGCTGGACAGAAAATGGAGTCACATCTAATACTACTTCTCCTTGCACTTTTAGAATAACTTTTAATATAGTAAAATGTTTTCATGATAAAGAAATGAATGTCTTCTGTACTATGAAAGGCAGAGCAGAATTTGTCAACTCTCCTAAACAGGGAGCTAAAAGTCTGCATAGAGTGTCTTTTCACTGGATTTTGAAGCTTTTCACCGGATATTCAAGCACTTGAGAATTACAATGATGACCCCGGTCTTACTAGCGTCTGGCGGTAACAGTGTTAAAAGGCAACTCCGATCAAGACTAATGGCACAACAGACTTTTCAAAGATGCCAGAAATTGGATTTTTAGCCTAAAACTTTCCACAGTAATGACAGTTCAGCTGTCACCCATGTCGTTAGGATTGAAAAAAATATAAAGTCTTGTGTTAAAGCAGAATTTCATTGAAACTGGTCTTCAATTTGACTTCAGCAGGGTTTAATTAGATTAAGCACAAAGTAACCCCTCTTTTTGCTTATACTAAAGTTTCTGTCTGTTGTGTGATAGCTTCACCAAGCCATCTCTAGCTCCAATCAGTTAAAAATAATGTAAATTATCATTTCAAGATGATTGATTCTGCATGCACCTTCCACAGCTTAGATACTCATAACTTACTGTAAGCATCGAAAGTGAGGTGAGCTCTTGCGCTGCATTTAAAGATCAAATGCCATAGTCTCTTTGTGTGGGATTGTTGGGCACTATAGAAACTGGTTCAGTTCAACTGCCTAACAAGAAAAACTACAAAATTCTAAGGCTGACATTTGAAGAAAAAAAATCAGCAGAAGAATAATATTTATTTGATGACAATATATCATGTCAAATTCTATCAGCATGTATATATACTTTTTTTAATAAAAAAAAATCTGGTAATTCTGACATTGCCTTTACTGTATTAACTTTTTGGAACTCAACTCAGAAAAGCTTGCTGTAACATACTAGATTACATGAATGACATCTAGTGGCCACACAGCTTCATGACAAACACTTTAACAATGTATTGCACATTAAGCAGGAAACAACTTGTTTCCAAGTCAAAATTAAAACCCAATTAAATGTTAGTGTGAAGTCATGCAGATCTTTTTCTGAATAACTTTTCCGGAACTGAAAATGTGTTTCCTCCATCCTCAATTAATAATGTTCTTTGCAGGGCACATAACATTTCTAGTATTTAGTTCCTATTGAGTTTCAATATGAATTATATCTATAGTAGCACAATTCAGATTTCGCAAACCCCCCCATGGACTGTGTGGCCTAGAGCTATATTGAACCATACTGCACCATCTCAGAGAGTCCCATGAACACACCTGATATGCCCAGGGCACTGGAGTGCCACTGAAGGGCAGCCAATCGGTTAAACCCTTCTTGCACTTACTTGTGCTCACAAAAAAGCAGAGTAGGCTCTCCAGTAAGGGTGGGGGAGAAATTTGGTTCCGTTCGCATTTAAAGCCCAGTCTATCGAATCTGGATTTTGTGATGCAGTTCTCCAACCAAAATACATGTATTAGGGGAAACTGTGCACAAAAAATGAATATATTGGAAAATCTAAAATGCATTATACTGGGGAAAATGCTTGCAAAAATGTGTACATGGGTTAAAACAATTTATTAGGAGAAATTCAAACTAAAATTCTGATAAACTTCATGGGATTTTTTTTCTTTTAAAATTACAAATGGGTGCAGTAATGTGGCGATCTGAATTTAAGACAGGGAAAAGGAGAAACGGAAAGAACCAGAACTGGCAGATCCTTCCATTGCTAAGCTTCAGACAACCAGCTACTTTGCAAAGAGACAAGTGCTGAAAACCAGGAAATGACTGGGGATAGATCTGAAATGGAGAGTACTTTTGAAGGCAGCTTGTGATATAGCATGAGAATCGGCTTCTCAAAGAGCTTAAGGCATCCTACTAGGTCTGCTCCAGTAACTTGGGATGCTTAAAGCAATTCTTTGGAATATCTCCAATGTCTGAAAGCCGTAGGATATCCTGAACAAGAATTATCATTCGGAAGAAAAGCAACTTCCACACAGAGTTATTGCTCTGCTTTTATTCCACTCTTTGATTAATCTGGTTTGAATAAATAAAAAAAAAAACTAATGACCATTAGATAAATGGTTGACATCACTGTTTAGGGAAGATTTTAATGTTTGAAGTTTTATTCTGTTTTTAGTGTTCTGTTGGGAGCCACCCAGAGTGGCTGGGGAAACCCAGCCAGATGGGCAGGTTATAAATAATAAAATTATTATTCTTATTTAGCCACCCAGTCCATAACCAGGAAAGCTCCCTTTAGTACAAAAAAGGTATCTCAATACAAGCAAAATCTTCAGCAGGGTCTAAAATGGATCTAGAATCTGGGACGCAATGGCAACAGATGTTGCTCCTCAATGACTGTTATGCAGAAGAGCACTGCCTGTGTTTGATACTGGAGGTAGGATACAGCCATTGTGATTAGTAGTTCTTAATTACTGCCATACCACTGATAGAAAGCTGCTATTAAGTACAGTGGTACCTTGGTTTACAACCATAATCTGTTCCAGGGGTCCGTTTGTAAACCAAAACAGGTTGTAACCCAAGGCGCACTTTCGCCAATGGGGCCTCCAAAAAATTTTTGTTCGTAATCCCCCCCAAAATGGGTTGTAATCCAAAAAAAGGTTGAAAACCGGCACACACACTTCTGGGTTTGACGTGTTTGTAATCCAAAGCGTATGCAAACCAAGGTACCACTGCACTGTAAAACTGGTCAATTTTATTGCATCTCACGTAACTTTTTGTCTATGGCAAAAGGCCATCAAAAAGGGTTAAATCCATACAAATAAAGGGTTTTTTTTAAGTCTAGAAATCACCATAAACTAAGATAGCAAGTCAAGCCAAACGCATCTCTAGCATTATTTTGTAGAAATTTCACATTTCCATTCCAAGAAGACTTGGTCCACTCACGATGCTCTGAAGCTATTGAAAACACCTTGTAAATTGCTGTGCGAGGAGAATAATTTCACCGCTAGCATGACAAGGGAATATGGGATTGCAACTATCATTTTTTTCCCCCAGCGGAGAGACAAATCTTATGGCAATAAAAGGAAATCTTTGCTTGAGAATCGGGGTCTAATATAACAGGGCTAATGTTTCTCTGGTTTGAATGTACGGTGAAGTGGGGTGACTGCGGAACAATGGCTCATGAGGATCGTGATTGTCAGATAGATTGCAAACAGCTGCATGGCTCACTGAACCCAGCCATGCTGGTCTCTGGCTGATTCACTTTCATTCTGGCCATCCTAAGCCCTTCTTCCAAGTTTCAGTAATAAAGGTGCATGTGATATTATTACAGGTTTGAGATGGAAATGTAGTCCAATAAAAATAAAGTTGAACTTTAAAATAATTGCAAAATAAATGGGGTTTTTTTGAGAGAACAATCAGGCTAACATAACATACTGAAAGTTGCAATGTCCAGCTCAATGCAAAATGGTTTTTTTCCCATTCCCAGTTACTAGGTAGTCACTTGATTTTGTAATATCTCCACTGCTATGGGGTCAAATGTGCCCCCCCCATTTTTTGAAAAATCAACTTTACAAACACTGCATATCAGCAGAACCATAATGGGGGGGGGAATTCCCGCCAATATTTATAATACTAATCTTGTGGGTTTTCCTTTCTATAGCAGCATTAACACTTGCTGGTGTTAAATCATTACACCCATAATCACTGCTCTCATAAACACATGCAAACTAGTCACATACAAGACACAGTCAAGCATCATGGCCCCATATGAATAATAACCAATGGGGGTTAGTAATTAGTAAGAAACTGGGATGTGCTTCCTACAATGTGTTTGGGGCCACCCCCATTGATTGACAAAGTCTTGCACCCAAAAGAAGTAGTGGATCTTTTAATCGACCTTGCAGGGGACACTGATTTAGAGTGACCAAAAGTAGCTCCTTGACCAGAGGTCAGCAAACTTTTTCAGCTGGGAGCCGGTCCACTGTCCCTCAGACCTTGTGGGGGGCCGGACTATATTTTTTTTGGGGGGGGGAATGAACGAATTCCTATGCCCCACAAATAACCCAGAGATGCATTTTAAATAAAAGCACACATTCTACTCATGTAAAAACACCAGGCAGGCCCCACAAATAACCCAGAGATGCATTTTAAATAAAAGGACACATTCTACTCATGCAAAAACAGGCTGATTCCCGGGCCATCCGTGGGCTGGATTTAGAAGGCGATTGGGCCGGATCCTGCCCCCGGGCCTTAGTTTGCCTACCCATGTCCTTGACTTTTGCGTGTTGAGGTCCCCAACCACCCTCCAGTAAATAACTCACACCAGAAACATTAATTTTGGTTTGGTTTTTGGGATAAATTTTGGCCACAACTTTATTAAAATACAAGATATGTGAGTGGTTGCGTAGGCATTGGTTTAGACTATCTGACCCACTGGGGACAGAACTGACGACAGTCAGTAAGGGAAAGCATTTTGGGGAGAGAATAGGAGCTGGGGGGTCAGACACAACGACTCTTCCCAAATGCTCCCAGGGGCTCTTGCGTGGCCCTGGCCCCCGACCGGGGGATACGGACAAAAGCATTGCGAGCCCCTGGATTCCTTTAACGGAATTCCCACGCAGCAGCAGCAGCATTGGAGGGGCAGACACAGCCAATCATTACCCCTCCAGCAACGTGCCTAACCGCCAACCTTACAAGTTGTGACTAATTGCTACGCAGTAGGCGAAAACCAGAAGGCACCAGCCAATCAGCCAACTGGAAAAATTCCTACCAGGCCCCTGCACCAACGGCAGACGACCCCATGACAGGCATAGCAAGGTCAACGCAGAGGCCTAAAACGAGGGAGGGGAGGGCGGGCGATCCGTTGCAAGCAGCAAAGAGAAATAATACAGGGCGTGCCAAGGATTTTAATCCAGTAACTGTCCATCAACCAAAATTGCAACGTTAATTTCTCCCCAACAACAAGTAATGCCCCAATCAAAACAGCGACTAACTCAGAACCAACCCACACTGGAAGGGTGGATTTTCTGGCCCCCACCGCAATAGGATGGAGAACTTTGTTGAGGTCAGCCAAGTGGTTTGGTTTTTGGGATAAATTTTGGCACAACTTTATTAAAATACAAGATATGTGAGTGGTTGCGTAGGCATTGGTTTAGACTATCTGACCCACTGGGGACAGAACTGACGACAGTCAGTAAGGGAAAGCATTTTGGGGAGAGAATAGGAGCTGGGGGGTCAGACACAACGACTCTTCCCAAATGCTCGTGGCCCTGGCCCCCGACCGGGGGATACGGACAAAAGCATTGCGAGCCCCTGGATTCCTTTAACGGAATTCCCACGCAGCAGCAGCAGCATTGGAGGGGCAGACACAGCCAATCATAACCCCTCCAGCAACGAACACGAAACCAATGCCTAACCGCCACCAGAGCCGACCGGCTCGCCGCCAAACCACTCACATACCTAACCAACCCTTCAGCCCATCCGCAATAGCTTTCAGCCAAGTGTCATTTCCAGAGGAGGAAAGATGCACCCCATCATGGTGGTAAAGGGGAATTGCTCTAAACGTGATAGCAGGATGAGCGATCACTGACCCCCCCAATTCAAGAACTGTTTTTATCGCAGCGCATTAGTACATTTTTTAGCCTTCTCAGTGGCCACTAGAGAATGACTTCCACGCCAGACTTGCCTTTGCAAAAGATGCGACCAAAAAATCTTCACTGCCGGTAAGAGGGCCGCCAATTCAAACAATTAGATTGGAAAGCAGAACGCAATGCGCGACAGTCAGTAGCAGGTAAGTCATTCTCGCCTAGTTGGACTACAATTGCTGAGGGAGGGCCTTCCCTGGACTCACGATTACGAATCAACGGGAGAAATCCCCCCCCCAACATTCCCCGTCTAGACAACCAGGACACCTGCACATGCTGGGGGAAGGTACTCCTCCCAAAGCATTCGCCATCTGGACCTCCAAGACACGTGCACATGGGCAGGACGGTTGAGATGGCGCCCCAGTGCAGACTCATCAGCGCACTTGCCAGCCCAGTGCACGATGCTGCAGCCAACAAACCAAATGTGCACAGCTGCTCCTAGGAAAAAGGAAATAACAGACAGGCATCAACACAGGCATCGCTGGCAACGCTTCCTGATGTAACCCTTGTCAGTGTCAGATGACACACATTCACAATCCTGTCCCCTGACCAGCCCCAGTATGCAGCCTTTGTAACAGCATCTATACGGACGGAATGAAGCGTGTTCAGCAGTGGGCAAGCTGCAGGCTGTAATAAGTGGTGCTCGACATGAGCAAATTGATGCCTGGCTATTAGGAACCCATATTCATGCACTAGGAGTGGACCAGCCCCCAGGAGGACGAAGAGCCAAATATTACTGGTATCCATAACTGGGCAAGGGCCCGTCACACCTGTGACCAGAAGCCTGATGATGGCATCCCCCTTGCATACTATGTCAGTCTTAGAGCTGCTGACTCTAACGACAAATTCCAAGGCAAATAAGGAAAAGTCCAGCAGCAATAAGTTTCTAGCCTCTCAGCCCCGTGCTGGCTCCAACACAATTTTCTCAACCCTCAGTGCACAAAATTGCCATGGAGTTTCACCTCAATCTTTGACCAGCAGACAAGTCTTGGCTTGCTGTAGATAATGCATAGAAGGTCAAAGTGACCTGCTCACTGGCCAGTGTCCTCAGAGGTTGGAGCCAACTCCAACTTTCCAAGACCCTGTGCACGGCATCCTTTGTGCAAAGGTCTCTGGAAATTATTATTATTTTTTCCAAAGGGAAATTGCAGCAGACTGGATCCTGATGATTTTAGTGGCACATCCGAACTGGAGCAAGCGAGCCAAGTACTGCAACACCTGCTCAGAGGATGGGGGAAAGTCCCTCTGAATGGCTGATGACTGCCAGCAAAAGGCTAAGAAATCAGTCCAGACCTTCTCATAAAACCTAAAGTGGAAGAGGGAACGGAAGCTGCTACTCCCCATAATAAGTAATTGTTGCTAAAGTGCTCCAGGAGCTCCAGAAAAGTCCGGCTATAGCTGGGCATCCAGAGCCCAGGACCTGAAGCTCTCCACCTGAAAATATGGGATAGAGCATCAGCAAACCCAGACGATCCTATAATAAAGTGAGCAGAAAAACACAATATTAAAACTTAAGCGGTGCAGCTGAAAAATGCGTAAAAGGGGCTGAGACTCTACCGGAGCGTGAGGACCATTTTGCCAGGACGCTCGCCACTGCCTGGTCGCCAGACCAAACGCCGAACCGACGGTCACTGAACTCCTCAGTCCAAATGCACACTGCTACTACAATGAGGGAAACTCAAGAAAGGTTAGGTCACATGATTGCCTTGCCACACCAGACACGAGGCCATGGCTTTGAACACCAGCAGTCCCTGAAATAAAACCCAAGGGCAAGATACAGTAGCAGCAGAATGAACCTGAAACACTGTGCATGTTCAAGGTATCCTGCCACGGCGAACACTATTGCATGTGCTTAAGAGTTGCAACCAGCACATGAGATCCGTCTTCACCTCACTCGGTAAGCGAACACAAAGGTAAGGGGACCTCGGGCCGCAGGCAGCATGGACAAGTGGAGTGGAGGGGCTGCCTGGGGCAACCACTTTGCCCGCAAAATTAAATTAAATGACCTGACAAGATTGGAACTGATGAAGCATCACTTGCTTCAGAGGAAGTATTACAAAATAACTTCATTCAAGGCAGACAGCTTCTCCATAGGCAAGCAGTATGTTCGAGGAACGATATCCAACAGTATCCCTAACTACGTTAAAAGAGGGGGAGGCAATAGAGCCCTCTGTCTAAAGCTCTGCCAACAGGACACACAGCTCCTCAGTGAAGGAATAAAGGTGTCCAGTAAAACTACGCCATCGCTGGTGTCCCAAGGTCCAGCCAGGAAAATAATCATATTAATGGGTCATCAGTAACTAACTCACCAAGCCCAATAAAGGAAGGTACTAAAGGACATAAAGCCCATTGGCATTGCCTTATCAATATAATAAGCTCCATCTAAATGAAAGCCCAACCACTTTATGATGAATAGAGTATTGCATTTTAATGTTCTGATGGAAGCCTCCCAGAATGGCTGGGGAAACCCGGCCAGATGGGTGGGGTATAAATAAATTATTATTATTATTATTATTATTATTATTATTATTAAAATCTTGAGGGTGAACTGGCAATAACCTCAAAGCCGATTCAATAACGCCTTTTTGACCACAAGGCCCCTCTTCCCGTTTGCTTATTTGATTGTTCATGTATTTTTTGATAAGCTTAACCGCCTGACCCAAGGAAGGACTGTATTTCATGGAATAAAATTACGACGGGATGGCATTGTTCACGGGGGGGCCTTTGGGATGCAAAAATTATGGATCAGACAGAAATCACATGGGGCTTGCTTAGGGACAAATCCCCAATGGGGATAAATGTAAGTCAGGAACAAAAGGAGAATCAAAGGGGTCCCGCCATGCAACTCAATGCAAGCTCCTTCCTCACCCGTCTTTCTGGCTACCTCAGGCAGCTCTCTAACTGACTCTTGATTTGCTGTATTCCGAGCCACAGGCTGGAAAGCCACGGGAATCCTAAAATATTGGGTATACCCTTCTCACAAGTACAAAACAGCTGACCAATCAGCATAACATTCCAGCCAAGTTACAATGGAGGAAATCTTATGGGAGTATGGGTGAGAGGTATAGAATTATTGCTGGTCAGCTCCAGACCTGCTTGGACAGGGGGCGTTTTGGGTTGCTGCTGTGGCCCCCCTTCTTTTTCAAAAAGGGAGGGTGCCTGCCTAAGCAGCAAGCAGCGAAATATTTGTGCACCTATTTACAAGAGGTGTCATGGAATCAAACAATTGACACGCTGAGGGTCATTTTGACCAACTTCCACGCATCGCAACAGGTGGTTCCCAACCAATTTGAACCACACCAGAGCCTGCTTAGCCTTGGCAAGCATGCCAGCAATTTTTGCTGTACCACCAAGAGGTGCTCCTGTCATGGCAATCGCCCCTTGGACCAAGGTACCTGGGAGAGGCCATTGCAGAAGAAGTGTCTCCCCGGCTCCTTTAGGCCAGCTTTCTGGAACGTCTCTTGTGGTGACGCGTTCCGCCTGAAGACGTTCGTACTGGCACTGGCAGGCTGACCTCCGCAGAGGACTCAGGTGCAGGATCCTGCAGCAAAGTACCTGGGAGAGGCGTAGCAAAGGAAACAGGTGAGATACCAACCCGAGAAGAAGGTCCGGGCAAGGACTGAGAAGACCTTCCGGACTGGGAGGGGGCCTTTTGCTGCCCCCTCCTCCTAGCTGCCCGCCAAGCTGATGCTCCCGCCAACCGCACCAGGGCCTGCGGAGAGGAAGGAACTGGATTACGTGAAAAATGGGAATCAGAAATTAAAACCCCCGATGCTGGGAGCTCCTCTCCCTCCTCGCTGGATGCCGACATAGCCCCAACTGGAGGCAGTGGCCCTGCTTGAGCACTGGTGTGACGGGCAGAGCGTTGAAGGAGACCATCCATTCCGGATGCAAAGCGGGCCAACATTTCTGGATCACCAGCCAAACTTGCTAAGAAGGATTTAATACGGCCCACAGCACAACTAGAATTGGGTGAATGAAGTGACTGGGATGGCCCCTTAATAGCCCTCTTTGCTGGGATAGAGGAAGCAGGCTGCGCAGAAGCCATCTTTGGAGCCATACTAGCTGTGTACAGATAAAAGGAATCAAGAAAACAATCACAGACCAAGCGGCTGAACCATTAAACCCTTGGAATATCAGATCCTGTCTGAATAGCCTTGTTTATTCAAATTTAATTATGGAACAATAAGCCCCCCAACCACTAAGGCTGTAATGGTGAAACAGCCCAGTCGTTTGCAGCATTCCATGGACCACTAGGCCTATTAAGGCAAAGCCCTATTCCAGTGAAATAACACACTCGAGGTGGCCTGTTGCCTGTCCAGGTACCTCTACTTGCCCTTTTTGAGGGAAGCACCCCCTCAGGAAACCCAAAGTTCTTTTAGGGGGGGGTCAATAATAACGCAAATGGGCTGCCCTCGAGCAGGAGATATAGAAACATGATAAGCCGCACCAACAGGTTAAAGAACAGTTTATACCCATGGGCCATGAGGGATAGGGGGAAGTGGGGCTCGTTTAATCTCACTGTAAACGTGTGGTACAGTGACAAAAAAGTATTTCTATTTCTATTCTACTTACCCAGCAATAGAATAGCCCCAGTAAGGAATACTAAGTAAAATAGACATCCAAAATGGTGACTGATCACTATCAGGGCAAAACATACTTGAAGAAAATAGACTTGTTCAGAAAACAGCATAGCTAAAGAGCATACGCAGAGTGTTCAGTCATAGGAGCACAGAGAATCACTGGCTCCACTCTGCCTGCCTCAGAGATGCAGTAGCAACAGCAGCACAGACATACAGGCAGTCACACCCACACTGAGCTTGCAAACAAACTGATACATTATTTTTTTTTAATAGAGAGAATGAGTCACATGTCCCAGAGACTCAGCCATTTTCTGCTAACAGTAGCAGGCTTAGGCTTGACGCAGGCCGTGTAGGCCTCAATTATTCTGCTCTTAAGAATCTTTGTCATGATGAAGGCCCACACAAAATGAAAAAGAAGCAGCCCAAAACAGTGCTCACATCAACGCTAGGAAAGCATGCTTGCAATAGCAACAGCTGCAATATAAAACGAATCTCCCAATAGCTCTGCCACCCAAGGCTAGATTAAAATTCGGCCAACAGCGCTGCACACCCCCAAAATAAAGCCAGCCTTCAGGAATGCTAATGAAAGTGATTCCAGCCAAATAGGAATAGCCCTGACTAACCCCACAATTATAAAATGGGGGAAAT